>JACEFZ010019102.1:0-21304 GCA_014155875.1 Cepaea nemoralis
AGTCAACAGTTTTTCAAAATGATTTGCAACTTTTTTTTAAAAAATCCCTTTTATGCCAAAAGTCCCCCCCAGGGGGGGGGCAAAAAAAAAAAAGCCGTGGGCACCAAAGCAAGGGGAAAATAACCCCCCAAAAAACTGCCCAAAAAATTTAGCTCCAGTTGCGACCCTCGGAGTCACCAAAAAATGCCACTCGTGAAATGAAGGAGGGCCGCCGGAATCAAAGACAAAACCCTTTCGGAGCCTGGGTCAAGGCTTGACCATTTCACCAGGGAGACTCCGAGAGGATTGCAATGTTTATATTAGTAAAGACAGAGAATTTACAAAGGCTGGGGAAAATTTAATGTGAAAATTTGACAGGAAAGTAAAGAATATATTTTTACCTTATTTTTCATTTCTTTCTTGTTTTCTTAAAGCTGCTGGTTAAAAATGTGTACACAAGGATTCATGTTGTAGGATCATTTGGGCTTTTTATATTGAGTTGTGAAGCTTCCAAATGCTGTGCTTTAATGTCGTAGGGATTTCCCAGAAATGTTTCCGCAATTTATTCTTTGGTTCCTTTTTAAGGTTTTTCAGCTGCCCTGTTTTTTTTGTTCACACGTACACATGGGGGATAGACCCCTTGAGTCTTGGGAAAGATTGTCTCTTTTGCTGTGTACCTTCAAATGGAACATGTTTTACCTGCTTTTGCACTATGAAAATAGTTGTCAATATCTCTAAGTGGGTTTTTCTTCTTAACCCCCCCGATTTTTGCCCCTTTTTTTCATTGAAGTTTATAGATTGATTCTTATGTACGTGTGTTTTTTCTCTAATTTAAATTTTGCCTCCCCGTTTCTTGTTAGGGCCCCAATATGTCATTTTCCACTCAGTATTACTTTTCTTTTGGGTTTTCAATGTGTTAAGTGTTATTGTTGTTGTTGTTTTTTGTTTTCAGCGCCAGTTGTTTGTCACTGTTGAGGGATTGCGGAACTGAAAATTCATCACTATGGAATACAAAGTGTTGCCATTGACAAGTTGTATTGTTTGTGCCGATGCTGTAATGTTTAGGACCTGCAATTCTTCTTCTGAATAGTTGGAGCAAAAATATCCCAGTAGGTGTGCATGTGGATTAATGTCTGCCCAGACCTTAATCTGTGTCGGACAATTCCAGTAGGTTGATGATTGCTCTCGGTTGCATAAAATGTAATCCATCCTTTCTCCAATAGTCATCTTCCTCTTTCAACACATGGTCCTCACATTTTTTTCTAGCAACTTTTATCAATTTTTAATAGCGCGGCCTGGGTTAGTATCTTGATGTCAGACAATTTGAATGTAGTATTGTCAGCTGTCACCTGTCCTTTAATTTTAACCCACACAAGTTCTATAGGTTTTAAATGAGAATGGTACGGCGGAAGTCTCAAGCACTTATGGCCATGCTCTTCTATAAACTTGTCGATTTGATATTTCTTGCTTTTTTTGCGCCTGTTTTACAAGGGACAACAATTATAGCTTGAAACACGTTTCTGGAAATGGTATGTTTTCCCTTTGGAGCCATATCTTTATTGCTTCCTTTGTGCTCGATGGGGCAACTACATTGTGATATGATGCATTGTCCATAATTAGACAAGACGGTCTATCTAGGGATAGAAGCACTGTATTCTTGAGCCAATCGCTAAATACATTACCATTCATCTCATTATGATAATCCCTATTGTCTGTATGCTTCGATACGAACACGAGTCCAGCATTTTGTAGTAAGCCATTATGAGTACTACCAGCATGGGCTATGACCTAACGCTGTCCTTTACTACTGGGCACATATTGCTTTATCTTTCCGTCCACTGATTGCCATTCCTTTTCACTTGTGGGGTGCGCATTGATCCAGGTTTCATTCAAATGCACTATGTCATAATTTTCTTTGTGCATTTCCCTTATTTCACGTAGGTATTTGCTTCTCATGGCTCCTAAATGTGGTTGATCGCAAGTTATATTTCTACCTCCCTTGTACTTTCTAAACATGAAGCCAAATGTTCTTATAATTTTCCACAAAGTTGTTGATAGCTGTATGCCATTGTTATTTCTCAACCAAACCCTAAGTTTTCTTACAGTCACTGTTTCTTTGGTATCCATCATGTTTATAATTGCTTGCCTTATGACATCCTTGTCAAAGCTGTCTACATTTGCCTTTCCACCTACCGTTTGCTTATTGCGTGGTAGTCTCATTCCAGATTCTTGCACCCATTGACGAAATGGCTGTTTACTCAAACCCAGTGTATGCACTGTTCTTTTTTGGGGGGATTTGTAATAGTATAAAACAGTTTCCTGCGATCAGCTTCTTGACAATAATATGCGTACAACATAGTGATGCTTTGAAGTGTACACAATTTCAGATTCAATGCCATTTAACAATATGCACACGTTCCGATGTTTGTGATAAATGGTAAGATTCATAAAATAATCACGTTTTATGAAAGCACCCACATTACTTCGACACCTCTGAAGATACTGACGACACCTCTGAACACTCCCCGTTCCACTACACGAGGCTGTTTTCATAAGGCCAATCCCGTGAACAACGAGAAAATTTGCTATTGAATGCTGATGTTTCCACGTGAAGATGTAATACATTTATTAATATGCACTTCATCTCTGTCTCGTAAATTATATACTGCATATAAACAAACTTTGAAATCTGCTGTACAATCTCCAGAACAAAATTTATTTTTGTTGGGTGGACATAATGATAAGGTTATATGCTAAATCTCATCATTTTCCCTCAGTTGGTTACTGAGATATGGAATTTTATATTGGGGCAGACAAAAGTAAACGGATTATAGTTCCAAACCTACTGTTTGTTTGGCACCTGAATCTGTTAAATAGATTACTAAAATATTTAGGAGACAGCCTATCAAGTATATGTAAATTATTTCATGCTCTCATCTTTTGCTACGGGGAGGAGGGTGGGGGGGGGGGATGACTGGCCACCCATTTATGTGACATTCCTAACACATCACATAAGCACAACAAGTTCCTACTACGGGACTTGTGTTTTTTAAATCATCATGTGCCGTGCCAGATGGTGTGGGCATTCATGCATCGCCACAGACCTCGGCCCCTGGTATTCTGGATCGGTCCCCAGATGGTATTCATCCATGCCTCTACCTCAGCCCATCCAGCATCACTTTGTTTGTACTGCCCCTGCTTCTGCTACCACTTTTCCCAGTCATCATAGTTTGTTTTCCCAGCACTTCTCTTCTTATGCCGGCTTGGTGGCGAAGGGGTTACGGATGCAGTTCATCATTGTGTAAACTGCGTTCGAAACACAGCAGCAAGCGATTTGGAAGCAGACTGCCTTGTGTTAGCTTCCATACAATGGTATGAGTGTTGGTTGTTCAGAAAGCAATGGCAAAATACTGATCATAAACTTGCCCAGGAATCACAAACAGCCAAAACAATGATGGGGTTGACTGCTACTTCCTGTAATGGATGTGCATCTAACTCATATCATATGTGCATCATTTCTCATACAAAGTCAAGAATTCTTTTTTCTTTTTTTGCCTTCATATATGTTTTACTTTCATAAGCCTCTTCCAGGCTATGGTTAGTAACTTCAGCAGTCTTAGTTATTCCCAACATTTATCTCAGATACATCATCTCCATTTCCTCCAAGTTCATCCAACTGCTAAGACATTTGGTGAAGTTAAATCTGGCAGCAAACTTGGAATATTTTATTCTTACCCCAAATCAGTACTGCTGTATGGATCAGACACATAGAGAGCTACAGACACAATTACAAGACAACTTCACACATTCATGAACTGGCATCTGTGCAATAGAACTAGAATTGTAGGACATAATCACTAATAGGAAAGTTTGTACTGAGAACTCAGCGAGTCAAGAGGTGAGGAGAAAGTGCTGGCGCTGGGACCGGGCACACATTGAGAAAATATGCTAATGGGTAATTAAACAGTCCTTTCTCTGGGTATACAGTTGAATATATAGTATTTCATGGAAACAAAAACAGTCAAATGCAGAGGTTCTAGAAAAACTGGTAATGAAGAGAGAGTTGATGAAAGAAATAAAGAGTAGGCAAGTGAAATATTTCAGCCACGTTAAAAGACATGATACTCTTATAACAACCATACTGGAGGGCAAGGTTGAGGGCAAGCGAGCAAGAGGTAGACAACGATACAAATGGGAAAATAACATCAAGAGATGGACGAACATAAGCCTGACAGAATGTACAGTCAGGGCGACAGACAGACAGTGTTGGAGATCCATTGCAGCCAACCTTCATTGTGGAGACAGCACCTGATTGATTGATTGATTCTCTGGAAGCGACGGGCACAAGAAATAGAGAGAGAGATGTAACATCACACATTGAAGATAATTAGAGACAGATGGATAATATACGGAGGAAGCTGCGGAAGATGGCAAAGGTTAGAGGTGCTTGGCATGAGTTGGCTGAGTGTCTGTGCTCCACTGGAGATAACAGGTAGAAGTAGAAAGAAGAAGAAGAATTTGGCACACAGACTTGTCTGTCATTCTATCCTTCTTGTCTCTTACCTTTTACAGACTATTTCATTCTTACATCTCGTATTATAAGGCTACTGTTAAACAGTAATTGTAATGATATAAGCATTATAGTTCAACGGAAAGTATACAGAATACATTACTAGATGACGAAGCAATAATTATTATTATCATATTAATGGTAACGTGTCTTCATAACAGAGTAGGTTTGTAGGGGAGTGTTGGCTGATGTGCAATGGGAAGATTATTCAGTATTGCACGGCTGAGCACTCTGCTTGGGGGTAGGGGGGGGGGGGGGGGGGTAGCTAGGGATTTGTCATGCTGTGACGACGGGGTAAGGAACAGTTAGTTACGACCGATCCATCATAGCGGCAAAACCTGATGTTAACATCTGGAATGAAAGTTAGTTAGACCGCTGTTTTATTTGATAACGTCAATTGTAATGGACAAATAAAGTGGGACCTTCAAAAATAACTGTAGTGAATTGGCGTTGATTTATCTACCCATCATCTCCATTACCTCCGGCTCTGTTATATCTTCTTATCCTGCACTTTATTGCCCAAGGGGTGTAGACTAGTGTCACAGGTGGTAGGAATGGTGTAGGCATTTATGCATCTCTACAGATCTCTGACCCTGGTGTTGTGGATCAATTCCAGTAGTATACAAAACATATAGAAATAAAGTATACAAAATGAGTTACTAAGTGACCAAACAATAATTAGTTTCATATTATTAATGGTAATGCGTCTTCTTTTATTTCGCCTTCAACCCACTGCAAGGCATCCTATCCTTTGCTAGCCTTGCAGCTCCATACATGTCCTATACACATTATTATTTCTGTCCCTACTTCTCCGTGTGTGATAACAGGGACCAGGGAAATTACTGTCAAACAGGACAGAAGAATGCTTTGTCTGAAAAATAATTACAAATAATGGAATGTTGCCAAACACATTTTGACATTCAGAGGCTGAAGGGAATATCAGGGGCTTCCTGGATATTTGGTTCCTGACAGCTCTGACGCGGGATGATAATAGATTGCTGTTTCAGACAAAATCTGACATCTTATAGTTAAATACAGACTTCTGAAATAGGGCAGTGTTATGAGTGTGGTTTTTTTTTTTTAATCATACCGATTTTTTTAGCGAAGTTTGCAAGGAAGATAATGTCATTAATTACTTATGTTCGTTCCTCCTTTCAGTTTCTTATGCATGTTTATAATTAACTCCAAAGATCACAACATTTAAACAGCAATCTATTTATTATACTTTTATTCTACGTTCGTCCTGGTTGTCGTTTTTTCATCATCACATGCAAATGACTACTAAAAACGATATAAAATATGTATTACAAATGCTGCTGGCCCAGATGGCATCCCAACGAGATCTGTTACAAGTAACGTAAACACATCACGTGCATTACTGCACAGATTATTTAGCAGAATGTGAGAAACTAATAATACCAGCATACTTGTGGGAAGCATATATGGTGAATCTGGCAATGAAAGGAGACCTTCAGGGGTGTGCAAATTATAGATAATTAGTGATACTGTCAGTTTCTGGGAAAACGTTACGCATGATCATTCTAACCAGACAAGAGTTGACACACAACTCACGGATCACATGCAGGTTTTCGACCAAATAGATCCTGCACCGAAAAACTATATAAATTGTTCGTAGCCGGTCTCCCTGACCATAGGAGTTAACGTCTTTCTCCGCAGTCCCGTATGTTCTCGTGAGTGATGTAACCTGCGCGAGAATCGATAGCGGTTCTCGCCGTGTTGGTAACCTACGGGGTATGTGAGCCGGCCGCTCAGAAAGCAGTGGCAAACTACGGAGCGTAATCTTGTCTAGTACATCAACAGCAGCTGAAAAATGCTGATGTTGACTGCAACGTCCTGTAAGGGATATGCAACAACAACAACAACATTACAAATGCAACTATTATCAAGTAAGATCTCCACTCACAAGGGATCGCTGTGTTTATAGGATTTCGGCATTATGAATTTCATTCCCTAATACAGCTGACAGATGCTGCGGTTGTCCTGTAAAGGATATGCGAATTTAAAAAAAAAAAAAAATCGCCAGCAGGGATTTCGGCATTATGAATTTCATTCCCTATCAGCAGATTCCTAAATGATCTTGTGTAAACTTAATGCATTGACTTATTATCTTCTGATCTTAAATGATCACGTGGTCTTCAAGACATTCATGCCTGACCAACCAACCCAAGATTACCGGCTCTTGGAGATTTAAACACAAACCTGTATCAACACTGTGCCCTCACAGTCCCGTATAAGTCATGATCTTTCCTAGAAAAGATAATTATGGGTCATGACTAGTAGCAATCAAGAATGCAATATATTTTATGTATATTATATTTACAAATGCAGTTCTGTAGTAATGTGTTTTAACATTTGTTTGGCATTATTTAATGAACATGATACGTGCATAGATTTATTTAAGTTGTTGAAGAACTCCATCGGTTCAAATTCATTATTATACAACTTGAGAATTGGGAAAACTCTCTCCCCCTCTCTCCTCTCTCTCTCTCTCTCTCTCTCTCTCTCTCTCTCTCTCTCTCTCTCTCTCTCTCTCTCTGACTCTCTCTCTCTATCCTTATCTCTTCACCCACTACCCCTCTCGCTTCATCTCCGTTCTCTCTCTCTCTCTCTCTCTCTCTCTCTCTCTCTCTCTCACTCACTCTCTTAATATCTCCTATCACTCTCTCTTTCTCTTCATCTCCCCCTCTCTTCGCTCTCACTCCCATGCTAAGAATCCCATGGATCGCTAAGAAGAGCAACATCCGTGTACTACAAGAGTCCAGTTCACAAAGACAGATGGTTACCCCATGAGGACAAGACCGTCCGCCATTTTCTGGTCACGTTATGAGACGAGACGGTTGGGAGAAGGTTGTCACAACCAGAAAGGTCAATATTGTTACAGCCCGCGGTGTAAAATGACAGTTGGGTTGGCAAAATGGCACGAGAGACCTTCAGTGACCGAACCTATCAAAAACACAGAGAACAAAAGTTTCCTGAAAGAACATTAACTCCAGTGCTGCTTAACATGATGATGATGATAGTTCGTTATAACATCAAAAACATGGTTGTAATCTCACTTACATGTTTTAGTACATCTACAATAGTTACCAAGAAAGCACTCTACAATACAATCTCCCTACCAACTCTATGCTACCCATGCCAAACCTGGACAGTGACAGAAAAAGAGACAAGAAAAATCACAACAGAAATGAGATTCCTAAGAATGTATCAAGGAGAGAGAAAATCAGAAATGAAGAAATCAGGACTAACGTGGGGGTTATAGCAGCGCTAAATTGTATTAGAAGCAGCAAGTCAAATGGTTTGGCCATGTAACTAGGTTACCAACTAACAGTATACCACAACAAGCAATGATGTACAGACCAAATGGAAGCTAAAGAACAGGCTAATCACGTAATCGATGGACAGAGTGAATAACAGAGTCCATGGGAATCTCGATATATGAAGCTCATAAACGTGCACCCTCCCGCTGTTTATACTTCACCTCGACACCGCAAGGTTCAAGAGGAACATGATGAGATGAGATGAGACAATATTGATATTGCTTCTTCCCTGACTGGACGGGCATTGCATTGTAATGTAGAAGTGTGTGTCAGCCTACTTGTCTGAGATGCCACCATAACGCTTACATCATGAGTCACCACGCGGGTTGTCATAAATCGACGTAACAGCCCAGCACAGCTTATGTGATAAATACGGGCAATTGTATGCGAATCTCATCTGTAATCAGTGTATTCAAATTCCCAGGCACATCCCAATAACTATTGGCCGATAACTACATAATCCGATAACCCCCTTTTTTTTTCCCAACGACCCCAGAGGGTCACCCTACCATCATTGTACACTATGGTGTCACTGCTGGGGTGGACCATGTTTGGAATATTTGTCACATGGATGGTACAACTGTCTAGTCTCAGGACACAGCTGTGGTAGTGCCTGCCATACACAGGTGTCGAAGCTATAACTTTCCCCCTATCCATGCTGGCTGATGGCTTTGACATTGTTGAGTTTAACCGTGTGTTGCTGTTAGTTTATTGTTTGCAGTAAAACGTATGCTGGGTGTTGGGGATATCTGCATAGTTGTGTGCGGCTTTGTGTGGTGTAGGTGCTCGCGCTTCTCTTGTTATCCGTTGGTTAAGTTGAAACTTTTAACACGTGTTGAGCTTGAGTTTCTTGTGGTTGTTTTAACTTGTAGCTATGTTTCCGGAGATTTGTTTTCGTTGACCTGGGCTCCCAGGACTAAAAATAGGAAACCGTCACCAGTGCCAGACTTGGTCTAACAATATTGATTGCCAGGAAACAGCAACTAATAGGACATTAAACATGTTAATATATTGTCTAAAAGCATGGCCAAATGGATAAGAAAGCGTGTTCTTAAACATCCGGTGTGCTGATGCCGAGGTAATGGGTTCAACCCTACACCGGGCAGTTGGACTAAAATGTTGACCTATCGTCCTTGACTTTTTTTTTTCTTTTTTTTTTCGCATATCCTTTACAGGACATCACTGTCAACAGCAGCATCTTTCAGCTGTCTGTTGATTTCTTGGCAAGATTACGCTCAGTAGTTTGCCATTGCTTTCTGAGCGGCCGGCTCAGTGTCCCTCAAGTCACCAGCGGGGGACGAACCGCTCCCAGCTCGCTCCCGCTACGAGACTCTGCGTGACAAACGGGATTACGGAGAAAGTGTTGTAACCCCTCAGCCAGAGAGACCGGCATCGTCCTTGACTAGGGGGCGTTAATTACAAGTACCTTTTAAGCCGGAGTGGGTTCGCCTGTCAGTGACGGACACTGTTTATAAGTAAAGCTAATCCATACGCAAAATTCGGTCAAGCACTACTAAAGGTAGTGTGTATGGACTACGCTTGAGTTCAAAGCGAGCGAGCGCAAAAATAATAATGATAATAATAAAATCGGGATCCTAAAGGGCCCACTTGCCATCGGATAAGCTGATGCCCTAGGCAGTCCGCCACTGTCTAGCACCATATACCAAATACGATCGTGAGAAAAGGTTCTTTATTAAGTTCATGTTACCACCTGCCAGTTGTGTTGGTCCGATATGCGTTAATATCTCAGATGTTATCTGTGGGTTATTTTAACGCAGCAGTAGTTAAGATTTCACCGTCACTGATCGATGTTTTAAACACATATCTTACTTACACACTAGTAGTGTCATCAGTTTAGGCTTTTCATACTTTAACCATCAATATTTCTGCGTCAGATGACGGTTGTATTAACATGTCAACTAAAAGTGGTTATTTATTCGTAATTAGTTAGGTGTAAAACTCCACGAGATTAAGAATTTCTGTATTCATCTTTCTGATTATTTTCTCTCTCTCTCTCTCTTCTTCTACTTCTTCTTCTTTCCTTGTTTCTTTCTTATTTTACCAGTTATCTCCCAGTGGGTCATAGCCCTCAGCCAACTCACCCCAAGCCCTGCTATCCCACACAGCTTCCACCATGTCCACCCCATATTATTCGTTCCTATTTCTACTTCTCCGTTTGTTTTTAGTCTTCTTCTATAGTGTGTATTTTTAATGACTGTGGGGTGTTTGAAAATATTGCTGTTCCAAGTTTTTTATTTACCTTTTGTGTTGCATTAACTCAACAGAGGGTGGATACAAAACTTGGAACGGCAATATTTTCAAAAACCCCACAGTCATTAAGAATGAGCCCTATATTTCGTTTCACCTGTGGGTTCCAAACAAAGACCTTTCTAGTTATACTATACTCAGGTTTTGTCATTGTATGTGCTATCACAGTGGTTCTCAACCGGTGGGGAATTCCCCCCCCCCCCCAGGGGGGAATTTTAGGGTTTCCAGGGGGGGGGGGGGAGGAATGAAGACCATTTCAAGATCGCGTTAATACAAGAACCGATTACTTGATATTGTTTTTCCCTTCATACTTTACAGTTATGTACGTCTCATCCTTCTAAAATTCATTTTATAAAGTAAGTAGACCCACAAATCATGTTTTATGTGGATGTCTAGACTTGTTTTAGTATATGCTATTAAATTTACCTTCCATTTTTACGTATACTGTGCAGGGATGGGGGGATTTTTAGATAGGAAATATGAAGGGGGGGGGAGGGGAAATGACGTTCTGAATATACGGTGAAGGGGGGCACGGGCAAAATTTTTGATAGGAAGGGAGGGGGGGAGATGACGTTCTGAAAATATGGTGAAGGGGGGCACGGGCCAAAAAAGGTTGAGAACCACTGCTATCGGCTATCCAGCGCCAGTGCCTTGTCATTACCTCTTGATGGTTCACTATGTGTCTAGTTCTCTCGCTGTGTAAATGTTAATTACCGGGAGATTCACTGTATAGATGTTAATTACACGGAGATTCACTGTACATATGTTAATTACCCGGAGATTCACTGTATAGATGTTAATTACCCGGAGATTCACTGTATAGATGTTAATTATTGGGAGATTCACTGTATGGATATTAATTACCCGGAGATTCACTGTATAGATGTTAATTACCCGGAGATTCACTGTATAGATGCTAATTACCCGGAGATTCACTGTATAGATTTTAATTACCCGGAGATTCACTGTATAGATGTTAATTACCAGGAGATTCATTGTATAGATGTTGATTACCCGGAGATTCGCTGTATAGATTTTAATTACCCAGAGATTCACTGTATAGATGTTAATTACCAGGAGATTCACTGTATAGATTTTAATTACCCGGAGATTCGCTGTATAGATGTTGATTACCCGGAGATTCATTGTATAGATGTTAATTAACGGGAGATTCACTGTATAGATGTTAATAGCCGAGAGATTTGATCTGTAAATGTTAATTATCTGGAAATTCACTGTATAGATGTAAATTACCGGGAGATTCGTTGTATATATTTAAATCACCAGGAGATTCGCTGTACAGACGTAAATTGCCAGGAGATTAACTGTAGAGATGTTAATTGCCGGGAGATTCACTGTATAGATGTTAATTGCCGGAAGATTCACTGTATGCGTCTAATCACATGGATATACTTTCTGTATAGATCCTAATTACTAGGAGATTCACTGTGTTAATGTTAATTTACATGTTAATCTCTGACAGATCTGTTGCATAGATGTTAATCGTCGTGAGGAGGAGGAATTCGTTATAACAATGCTGACGACAATTAGAGTGTATATTTTCCATAAAGGTTGCAGAAGGATTCTTTTACTTTGTGAAGTGCTTGTGCCACCACTCCATTTTTGTCTGTTGATTGTTTTATTACATTCTCTAGATGCGATATCAACCCTGGCTGGTAGATTTTAAAATGAATACATGGTGTTTTGTGGGCACTGCCATTTGGTGTATTTTCTCCAAAAATTGTATATTAATTCTCGGCTTGTTACTCGTATGCATATGCGAATGTGTAGGTCCCGTGTGGCATAGTTAGTGACATTGGCTCCAGCAGGTGTAAACGTTTAAGACACACAAGCCCTATGTTTACTAACAGAACATGACCTGGTTGTGCTAATGTTTGCTGTGACTCATATCCACGAACTCATTCATTAGCCAACATACCTCATTTCTAAAATTATTATCAAGCCTTTTTTTAAATTCCTCCATTAGTAATGTGCGCAGTTTTTGCAGCCATTGGTAGCGTAGTACTTTCATTTCGGAAGCCGCAATAGCGTAGTGATTAGTCTTTCACCTGCCCGTCCAGTCGTCACAGGTTCGAACCCACAACAGGGCGGATTTTTAACAATTGACCTGGACTTCTAGGTCTAAGCAGTCCAAAATGGGTACCATAAAATGTTATGGGAAGCAAAGGCTGACTGCATCTCCTACCGAGTACCTATTGGTCTTTGGCAACAGGAGTCTAGCACCATACGCCCAGTGCGCCCAAAGTGTGAAAGGGTCTTCTACTTTTGCCTACTTTCGTTTCTATGATCTGTCTTAACTGTTTCAAATAGAGGCGAGTTATCAGAGCTAAAGCTGTAACATGCAGTTAAGGTAACGGAAAGAAAACACATAACACAAAGTCAAATAACACAAAGTGTGAAGAGGTCAGCTAAATTAGAATGCATGCGTAGAAGAAGAAAGATCTTTTGCTGCAGTTACAACGTCTTCATCAGCAAATATTTATAGAACAGTTAGTTGCATGGTATACCCCAGCATTTTTTGGCTGTTTGTGATTCCTGGGCAAGTTTATGTTAAGTAGTTTGCCAGTGCTTTCTGAACGACCGACACCCATACCATTTCATAACCAACGTAAGGCGGCCTGCTGCCAAATCGCCCAGTCTAGCAATATAATAGGTATATTGTTATTCTATTGTTACTTTATACGGTAGTTTAATTCTGTAATAATATTTCTCTTGTATAGAATTAACACTGTGGAGAGTTAGCGAAGCCAACTAATGGCATGTGTGTCTCCGTAGGCGATCATTCATGACCTAGATTCGACAAATCAAAGCAAAAAGCGAAGTATACGTATTTATGCGAAAAGACTAGGCTGCATGCCTGTCTCTCTGATATACCTCAGGGTTGAGAAAGTACCTTGCAATTTGCACGCACGCACACACACACACATACAGAGAGAGAGAGAGAGAGACAGACAGACAGACAGACAGACAGACAGACAGACAGACAGACAGACATATAACGTGGACGCAGGGAGCTTTACCGCGTTACTCCGAGATAGTTATGTCACAAACATGTGGACACAGGGAGCTTTACCGCGTTACTTTTCTGCTTGAAGCCTACACGAAACAGGGGGGAAACATCATAGGAGATAGGAAGAAGAGAAACATTATCATCAGCATCAAGTGCCTTGCTAGCTAGTGTAGGTGTTCATGACTCCACAAATCTCAGTCTTTGGTTTTCTGTATCAACTCTGCTGCTGATATTCCTCCATGCCACCGTCTCAATCCATCCAGCATCATTTCTCTTGGTCGGCCTCTACCTCTCTTCCCCTCGATTTTTCCAGTTGCCACGATGTTCTCTAATGCCTCCCTTCTCCAATGCCTCCCTTCTCATCACATGACCCCCAAAAAACGGTGTGTCTCTTTCTTATTGTTGTATATAGTGTTCTAGTTTCATTAGCCTCTTTCAGACAGTCGTCGTTAGTTACTCTGACAGTCCAAGGAATTCGCAACATTTGTTTTAGGAGGCACATCTCTTTTATTTACAAGGTCTTCCTAATTTGTCCATTTACATTCCAAGATTCACTGTCATACAGCAAAAGAGGTTCTAATAAGCACTTTAGCACTCTCTTTCTTAGATTCAATGATAGTGACTTATTGCATAAGATGCTGTTCATTTTCTGAAATACAGCTTTTGTTTGCCCTATTCTGCTCTTAATCTCTGTTGTGCATCTTCCGTCCGATGTTATAAATGCCCCTGGGTATTTAAAATTATCCACTTGGTTAAGAATTTTCTCTTCTATTTACATTTGACATTACATTTGACATTTTGGTGTCAACTTTTTTTTGATATCACCATTGTTACTGTCTGTTGAGAATAATATATTGCTAACTAAAACCTTTTCGCTGTTTGTTTTCGTTCACTCGTTTCGTTTTGAACTCAAACTTAGCCCACACTTGACTGCTCTTTGCGTTTCGGCCAGACGTCCCGATTATCAGTGTCCCCCTCTATCAAGCGAACCCACTCCGACTTCTGGGGTATATGCAGTTTATGCCACTAAGTCATGGACGAGAGGTGAGCGTGTAAATCAAACTGACCGTTGTAGTGAGAGAACTCAGTACCCCGTTATTAGCGCAACACCGGAAGTTTAAGAGAAAGTGCTTTTAACCTATCAGCCACGCGACTCCCAAAACATTCACAGTCATGTGGGCGTTGTTGACGCATAGAACCAATCCACTCCGGCACGTGGCAACTGTCGTAAAGGTTACCACCTGAGGCACGCGACCAGCCCACTAACGTTCAAGTTTACCTACCCGGTCAGGCCTTCAGAGAAGGCCTGCTGGCCTGGAAATATAATTTGGTTGTGTTCTCGAACTTGTTCGCCCCTGGCAAGGTCTGACATTTGACAACAGGGCCGCCGTGGCTCAGCGGTCTTCACGCATCTTTGGTAACTTAAGATCTGTCAATTCAATTGCAGTGTGCATGTCAGTAAGGCATAGGATCCTTTTACATGCATTAGGAAGCATTGGGTACATGGTGCTAAATTAATATTTGTATAGACCAAACAGCACTCGGTGGGTGCTGGGGTCAGTATCACACTGATCACCTTTACTTCCCAAGAAATTCCTGGTACCTGTTTTTATACTGGGTGGACCTGGGAACCCAGGTCCATTAAAAAAAATACATTGCTATATGGATTCGAACCCATAACTTCAGGACTGGCAGGCTACCGCGGCAGTAGGCCACTTCGTTATCATCTTATCTATTCCCGCAACCCAGGACGTGGGACCAAGGGGTATCATGATGGGGTTAGGGTAGTGAAGAATAAAAGTCGCTTAAAAGTCGACAGGGTCGACTTCATT
Source organism: Cepaea nemoralis (assembly GCA_014155875.1). NCBI lineage: Eukaryota > Metazoa > Mollusca > Gastropoda > Stylommatophora > Helicidae > Cepaea > Cepaea nemoralis. The sequence goes on from JACEFZ010019102.1 coordinate 15,022, forward strand.
GGACCGGGTTTTATCCCATTTAGCTCAGTCTCTTTCCGCAGCGCTGAATGCGTCGCACAAAGCACGTGAACTCTGTAGCCCCAGCGACGATCCTCCGGAGTCTCCGAAAACATGCACTCGTGAACCGAAGGACGCCGCCCGGAATCAAACCCACAATAGACAATAGATAATCTTTATTCATACGTTATCGCCACTGCAATGAACCTTTGACTTGCAGAACAAATTGGAGTCGAGGTCCGATGACCAGATTTTGAAAACCACTGCTCTTAATGTTGACATTGTTTGCAGTCTTGCTCCACTAAGAGATCTGTATAAGTTTTACAAGACAATTCGACATTGCAATTCTTAGTGCGGCACGTATAGACAGGGATATGTTAGATCAGCGTTGTCGGGATGTTCACAGGCGTCTGGGCGAACGTTTACAGTGTCTCGTTGAGCAATAATCCAGAGGTAGCGATGGAAGAGCTCCCTAGAGCCGCAATCTGTTATAGCTGTAAGCGGTTGGGATGTGGGAGATTGCACCTCTAAGTACAAGGGATGGGAGCAATTGAACACATGCGTTAAGATACAATCTTTTTTTTTTTTTTTTGGTCGCGATGAATAGAAACGGTAGATATTGTACATGGACACGATGTAATTTAACTGTGGTGGGTAGAAACTGGTTACATTTTAACTGCTGTTTGCCACAGGGAGAAGCATCACTAGAGACACAGTCTGGGATAGAAGTATTTCATGTTTTACCTAACAACAGAGATATATTTGAAATTGTGCCTAGATCCAGTTTGATAATTCGCGTTAGTAGTAGAGACATTTGAAGGTATGCCTACAGTTTGGCTCTATGCGTTAGTAGTAGAGACATTTGAAGGTATACCTACAAACAGTTTGGTTCCAAGCGTTAATAAATACGAGTCATGACATTATACCCAGTGACAGTTTTCTTATAAGTGTTAATCATCATCATGTGCCGTGTTGATAAGCGTGGACGGTCATGTTTTGCCATCTCACACGATCACCAGAGTCGTGGATCAGCTCTGTGTTCTTGTCTCGACAATGCCATGTTGCCAAAACCTTTCAGATATTTACTTCTCTGCTTTCTCTTTGTTCTTTTTCGTTCAAACGTGCCAGTTGTCATCAAGTTCTCAAGTTTATTTCTTCTCGTAACGTGCTCAAAAATCGTAATAGTCTACGTCTGATTTATCAACTCAGTTTACGGTTCTCATTTTCTTCTTGTGGGACTTACTCAAAGTTTTGTCTGTCTGTCCATGGTATTCTTTGCATTTTTTTTTTAGAAACCACATCTCCACTGCCATAAGATGTGTGTTTTTTGTTGTTGTTTTTTTTTTTCAGCTTGTCTGCTCATGGTACGCGTTTCACATCCATCCAGAAGTACAGGTTCTATGTATCACTTTAAATAAATGTTACTAGTGGACTTTAAATTAATTCATAACGACAGTTATGAATGTTAATAATGAGACATCTGAAATTATACCTACAGTGAGATTAATTGTCAGCGTTAATAGTGAAACATGTGAAATTATATCCAAAGAAACATTGTTGTTATAAGTGTTAATAGTGAAACGTGAATTTATACATAACTACGGTTTGGTTAAATAAAATATAATACATTATACCTAGAAACAGGTTAATTATAAACGTTTATAGTGAAATCTGTGAAATTATACCTACAGACATTTTGGTTATAAACGTCAATCGTCAAACATTAATTCAGACAGTTTGGTTACAAGTGTTAATAATAAAACATGAAATTATACCGAGACATCGTAAGCGTTAATAATGAAACATTCGAGATTATACCTAGAAATAAATTAGTGTAAGAGTTAATAGTGAAACATGGAATTATAAGTACAGGCGTTTGGTTACAGCCGTTACTAACAGAATCATTTTTATCTAGAAACACAATGTGATTTTAACCGCCAAGAGTAGAATATATTGTTCTTATAAATACTGTAATCGCAAGCAGTGATCGGCTTGTTGCGAACTTGTTTTGCTGAAGACGTTGTATTGATTCTTTAAACACGAATAAACTATAAACTGGTATTCAATTCTGTTGCTTCGTCGTTCGCGGTTTCACATATGTGACTTAGCCATGAACAACGCTTGCTATCTTTGCTATTAACACAACAAGTTTATGACTTTAAAACACCAGCTATTTGCGTAAACACGATGTTTCTTCCACAACCTGCAATTAACATTTTCACGACAACGAAAGTTGTGGCCCCGCAAAAGGGCGCCAAAGGGAAGTATGCCAAGGTCCCGCAAGCAGAACTGGATAACTTTGACCGGTTGGAAAATAGCGACGGCTACTCGGGGGATGAAGAAGGTGAAGGATACCGAAGCACCGAGAGCTGCAGTGAGGGCGAGGAGGAGGAGGATGTGTTTGATCGAAGAAGGCTGCTTCAGGGGAGAAAAGGTAATGAACTGTGTGTAATCACGTGAATTGTGTGGTTTGTGTCCCTTTCTTCATTTTCTAAGTCTCAAAGCTGGGTGTCCCAGAGATGGGATTTCTTCCTTGAAGGCTGAGATGACATATACACCGGGGAGGTCAGCGTGACGAAAGGAAAAGAGCTTTCGCTCCTAAGCTGTTGGTGCGCTAATGACGGGCTAGCGGGTTAGATCCCAGACCGTTCAGTTCGATTAAAATGTTGACTTCTCGTCCTTGACTTGGGGACGTAAATTATAAGTGTCTCAGAGGTCGGATTGGGTTCATCTGCTGGCGAGGGACACTGGTAAAATGGAAAACTTATCCACTCGCAAACATGTGTCCAGTGCACTCACTAATAGTATCAAATACTATTAGTAGTAGTACGTGTATGGACTACGCACGAATTCAAAGCGAGAGAACGAAATAAATGTGTTTGTGTGCGCCCTCCCCCCCCCCCCCCCCCCCCCCCCCCCATTGCGGGGAGCATTTACCGCACGAATTGGTCTCATCAGTCATATTCTCTGCCGCCATGGATTGTAGTTATTATGCCTTGTTTTAAGCACATTGTAATAAGCTAGGTCTGTCAAGACGGCAAGGTGCCAGTAGGAGTAGAATAGAATGTTGACTTCTTGGCATTCATTCCACTGATAGTCATTAATCGCGTTGATCGTTTAAGACGTATTCAGCCACAACCATGATACGGATAAGTAACCTTTGTATTGTCATATAGTTGTGTCGGTTTGTGTTTTTTTTTTTCTGTGCCTGCGAAAGCTTTAGCCGCAACGTCCATTTCGTTTCTTGTACTCATGTTCTAGTAAAGCTGACAATCTACTTTTCGGTTTGTTTGTTTGTTTTTTATTTTTTTATTTTTTTTTTTTTTTGGTGTGTGTGTGTGTGGGGGGGGGGGGGGTTCATTCATTTAGTACAGAATTTCACACACACACACACACACACATGTACTGCAAAAGACCATTGCATAAAGACAATTGATTACCCACATCCAGGGCAATTCAATCGTTATTTTTTGGTCACGCCATGTGACGAGAGGGCCTGGAAATGATTGTGACAACTGGGAAATCAAAGGTGTTAGACATCGACAGGGATACATAATGATGGGTGGCTTCACAGCGTGGCTCTGAAGACAATCGGCGGTCGAAGTTATCAATCACAGAGAAGACAAATGTTCATGGGAAAATATTATTCTTAATATTCTATGAATAAATGATAGCTCTGTGGCCTTTGGTTTATTTCTGCTCTGCTTATTCAGTGTCCGTGAGTTAGGGACACTTATTTGAGCAGTATATAACATCTTAATTCTTTTTTTTTAAAGTCGCTTAAAAGTCGACAGGGTCGACTTCATTGCACCGGGTTTTATCCCATATGGCTCGGTCTCTTTCCGCAGCGGGGAAAGCGTCGCACAAAGCACGAATTCCGTAGCTCTAGCGACGACCCACAGGAGTCTCCGAAAAATTTAATTCATGAACCGAAGGACGCGGCCCGGAATCGAACCCACAACCTTCGGAGTCCGAGTTAAACGGCTTGACCACTTCGCCACAGAGACTTCCATCTTAATTCTTAAACAAGTGAATCGGCACAACTATCTCAGAACAGTCATAACATTTGATGAGAGGCGCCTTAAGAGATTAGAACAAGTTTCGCTATGGCGAAACAAACCTTTTGCAAGATGGAAAACATACTGATCAAATAAAAAGATGTCAATTGCAATGAGAAAAAGAGTGTTGAACCTGTACTTTTGTATGGATGTGAAATGTGGACAATGCACAGACAAGCTGAAAAACGTAATGACAGAGGACATGTGGTTTCTGAAGAAAATGCAAAGAATACCATGGACAGACAGAAAAATAAAATAAACAAGATGTAGACAGTCAAACTATTTTGGGCATGTTATGAGGGGAAAAGACTTGGAGAACTTGGTGACGACTGGCAAGATCGAAGGGAAGAGACCAAGGGGAAACCGAGAAGTAAATACCTGGATGGCTTGGTCTCGTGGCATGGTCAAGACAGGAGCACGGAGCTGATCCACGACTCTGGTGATCGAGTGAGATGGCGAAACATGACCGCCAACGCTTATCGGCAAGGCACATGATGGATGATGGACGGATATGATCATAATGATAACATCCTAAAACTCGTGTTCACACTTCCATGGAGAGGCATGAAAAGCTACACAGCTGTCTTCATCTGATAGGAAGTATTTCTATCTGTTGCTGGGATTATTATCACTGTTGCTTTTGAAGCTTTCCCACCCCCATGGGGGCTCTGACTTTCTCATTGCTCATATAACAGAGTTAGTAATAGGAAGAAGGGGCAGTGAGGTGTGCATAGTCAATAATGAAATAGTGCACGGGCAAGCACCATAGTAGGGGGTAGCTAAGAACTTCTATGTAGTTAGTGGGGGGGGGGGTTCGTCCTATGACGAGGATCATAGAACAAGGGCAGTTGTGAAGGACCCACCATCTAAGAAGGACGTGTGATTCGCTGGGCAACATCTGGAATTGAAGGGTTGGTTATTTTAACGTATATTTATTCCTGAACTGATGTGAATCCGATTAAAGTAGCTTAATAGAAAGATCGGCCTTAGGAGTAATGTTTGTTGCTTGTTCGCCTTAACCTGCCACTGTTATACTCACCTCTAACTTTAATTCCGCACATATCTAGCTCTCTCACGGCACATCACTGGCTCTCTCTCTCTCTCTCTCTCTCTCTCTCTCTCTCTCTCTCCTCTCTCTCTCTCTCTCTCTCTCTCTCTCTCTCTCTCTCTCTCTCTCGGTGCGCCTCTAACTTTCATGTTATTCAACACTGACGCCCGCCCGTGTATCACCGGCGCCCCAAATGGCAAGTATACAAAAGTAACACGGATGATCTCCTGAGCATGTCGGAAAATAGGCGACTAATGAGGTTTGGTGGAAGTTTGGCTATCTCACACAGTAGAAACAAATCAGTCAACACCCAAGCAACCATGAATTGGCATACCAAGTGCTCGGCCCTAGGGCAGAAGATGCTTCATGCTCTCTCCTGGCACATTTCTGGCTCTCTCCTGACACATCTATGGCTCTCTCCTGGCACATCTATGGTTCTATCCTGGCACATCTATGGTTCTATCCTGGCACATCTATGGTTATATCCTGGCACATCTATGGCTCTCTCCTGGCACATCTATGGCTCTCTCCTGGTACATCTATGGCTCTTTCCTGGCACATCTATATCTCTTTCCTGGCACATCTATGGCTCTTTCCTGGCACATCTCTGACCATCTCACGGCACATCTCTGGCCCACTCGTGACACATCTCTGACCATCTCACGGCACATCTCTGGCCCACTCGTGACGTGACATATCTCTGGCGCCTCTCTGGCTGTCTCATTGACACATCTCTGACTCTCTACAGGCACATCTCTCACTCTCTCCCGGCACATCTCTCACTCTCTTCAGGCGCATCTCTGGCTCTCTCTCCAGGCACATATCTGGCTCTCTCTCCATGCACATATCTGGCACTCTCCATGCACATCTCTGGCTCTCTCCATGCACATCTCTGGCTCTCTTATGGCATATCTCTAACTCTCACGACTCACCTCTGGCTCTCTCACGACTCTCTCACCTTGTTTTACAGTTTGAGAAGCGCTGATCTAAGGGACAGTAAATGATAATAGGGCTCGTGTGTAAATGCTACGAAATGACTCCAACAAAAGCCATAAATAATTAGCTTGTTCATTGTCGAAGGCTTGTCTGTGGGCTGTGGGCCCCCTAAAAAAACATGTATGGGGGGGACCGGGGTTTGATAATTAAGACCCCTTTTTCCCCCTTCCTTTTCTTTTTTTTT
>JACEFZ010019103.1:0-21798 GCA_014155875.1 Cepaea nemoralis
CAGACCAAGCTGGGACAGGACTCTGAACGGACGTGTGTGTCGAGAGCAAGGCGTTTGTGTGAATCTCCGTGGTTGTGAGCTGAACGACTGATATCGTGAGCGTCAGACCTATGAGCTGTATTGTGGTTGTGAGTTATATGTTGTACATTGCTGTAATTATCGTTATGTATTTAATGTGGCAATAAATCCATAGAACTTGTGTTGCTGTGTCTTACGTCGAATCACGTTGTACTTGTACTGTCTCACATGTGTTAGCCAACGAGCCTAATAGAAGATCCTGACAATAGCCCCACCTGTTGCTTGCCCTGTGTCTACTTGTCTCTGTGATAGCCTCACCTGTTGCTTGCCCTGTGTCTACTTCTCTCTGTGATAGCCCCACCTGTTGCTTGCCCTGTGTCTACTTCTCTCTGTGATAGCGCCACCTGTTGCTTGCTGTGCTTCTACTTCTCTCTGTGATAGCCCCACCTGTTGCTTGCCGTGCATCTACTTCTCTCTGTGATAGCGCCACCTGTTGCTTGCTCTGCTTCTACTTCTCTCTGTGATAGCCCCACCTGTTGCTTGCCCTGTGTCTACTTCTCTCTGTGATAGCGCCACCTGTTGCTTGCCCTGTGTCTACTTCTCTCTGTGATAGCGCCACCTGTTGCTTGCTGTGCTTCTACTTCTCTCTGTGATAGCCCCACCTGTTGCTTGCCGTGCATCTACTTCTCTCTGTGATAGCGCCACCTGTTGCTTGCCCTGTGTCTACTTCTCTCTGTGATGGCGCCACCTGTTGCTTGCCATGCATCTACTTCTCTCGTTGATAGCGCCACCTGTTGCTTGCCCTGTGTCTACTTCTCTCTGTGATAGCCCCACCTGTTGCTTGCCCTGTGTCTACTTCTCTCTCTCTCTCTCTCTCTCTCTCTCTCTCTCTCTCTCTCTCTCTCTCTCTCTCTCTCTCTCTCTCTCTCTCTCTCTCTCTCTCTCTCTCTCTCTCTCTAATAGCTGCACTTGTTGCTTGTTCTGAGTCTAATTTTCTCTGTGATAACATCACTTATTTCTTGCTCATTGCTACATTATTTCTGCGATAAGATCTATCCAGTAATTGCTTTGTGACTAGACTATCGGGTCTTAGTCAGATATGACTGAACTACCATATGACAGTAGACAGTACTACCTGCCTTCTGTTAGTAGTGTTAGCGTCGAATGTTGAGCGCCGCTCATCAAACCCGACACCGTGCTATATACTTCTGATGGAGGAGTGCAATTGGGAGAATACAAGCCTTACCCTTGTGCGAGGCATTGCAACCTAAAGACTAAATGTCACGGCAGGGCAGACCCGGCCTTAACCCATGGTCGTCAACTAGTCTAGGAAGGAAGATCCGACAGTTAGAGTATTACTTTGCTGATCTGGCAGCTTCTGTAGCTTGTCTTTTTCCGGACGTATTGGTGTTACATTCTCTGGAGTAAACTGGCAGGCCGAGAGAGAGATCGTGCTGCATGGGCAACACATGGTCTCTACAATTCAGCTCAGATGTTGTGCTAAGAAGATGTTATTATGCTTTTTTGTTTGGAAGCATAATACATAACTATAGTTTGTCAAGACGGCCAGGTGCCAGCACAGACTGTCGAGTTAAACCAGAAATGGCTAGGATGCCTGTTTGGGTATCACCCGAGATACAGTGGAAGACACATCAACGTGAAATATAATTATATCAAACACCTGACTTGGAATCAACGACTGGCAAGAGATGGTAAACCAGAGAGACGAATGGAGACGGATTGTACCAGAGAGACGAATGGAGACTGATTGTACCAGAGAGACGAATGGAGACGGATTGTACCAGAGAGACGAATGGAGACGGATTGTACCAGAGAGACGAATGGAGACGGATTGTATCTGCAGCAAAGAACCTCAATGGCTCGGAACGCTGACGAAGAAGAAGAAGAAGAAGAAGAAGAAGAAGAAGAAGAAGAAGAAGAAGAAGAAGAAGAAGAAGAAGAAGAAGAAGAAGAAGAAGAAGAAGAAGAAGAAGAAACACCTGCCTGCTATGACTGTAAACATTTCTGCTACAGAGAAAACGAACATTCGGAATACAACAGAAGGAAGAACAACAGTCATAGTCTGTCAGACATGCAACATACAATGATCCCATCACACTGCACTATTCCTGGATGTGAAGCGTCTGGCAGACATGCAACATACAATGATCCCATCACACTGCACTATTCCTGGATGTGAAGCGTCTGGCAGACATGCAACATACCATGATCCCATCACACTGCACTATTCCTGGATGTGAAGCGTCTGGCAGACATGCAACATACAATGATCCCATCACACTGCACTATTCCTGGATGTGAAGCGTCTGTCAGACATGCAACATACCATGATCCCAACACACTGCACTATTCCTGGATGTGAAGCGTCTGGCAGACATGCAAAGGCAACTGCCTCTGTCTGATGTAAACATAATCTATGATAAAGCCAAGATGTTGACATGAAACACTCATAAAACCGAGTGGGATCAGGGCATCCAAGCCAACAGAAAGACGACGCATATTATGAACAAGTAGCAGTCTTTATCTCTTATATACATTTGTATATTTATTATTATACAAACAAGAACAACAGGGGAGAACATTACGGAGCTTCGATATTGGTTTCTTTAATATTTGCTTGGAGAGAAATACATCACGACTAATGTTATTGATTGTGCATTTTGATACATATTCCAATCATTGGTCTTCATCTGAATGCCAGCTTTACACGTGATGACATTGATTTGGGCGGCGGGTGAGGAGATCAAGAGATGGACGACAACCAGGAGACATGATACCTGAACCGACAAAAGTGAGTGGACACAGGGCAGTTCATGGATAACCAATGGAAACACTGGCCTTGAAACGGAAGGAAGTTTGAACGATCATGTGATCTAATGGGCTTAGGGAAGATAATCTTGGCAATAACTGGAGCTTTAGTGAGACAATGACTGGACCGTTGGTGGGACAATGACTGGAGAGTTGGTAGGACAGTGACTGGACAGTTGGTGGGACAATGACTGCAGAGTTGGTGGGACAATGACTGCAGAGTTGGTGGGACAATGACTGCAGAGTTGGTGGGACAATGACTGGAGAGTTGGTGGGACAATGACCGGACAGTTGGTGGGACAATGACTGGAGAGTTGGTGGGACAATGACCGGACAGTTGGTGGGACAATGACTGGAGAGTTAGTGGGACAATGACTGGAGAGTTGGTGAGACAATGACTGGAGAGTTGGTGGGACAATGACTGGAGAGTTGGTGGGAAAATGACTGGAGAGTTGGTGGGACAATTACTGGAGAGTTGGTAGGACAAAGACTGGAGAGTTGGTGGGACAATAACTGGAGCTTTGGTGGGACAATGACTGGACCGTTGGTGGGACAGTGACTGGAGAGTTGGTGGGACAATGACTGGAGAGTTGGTGCGAGAATGACCGGACAGTTGGTGGGACAATGACTGGAGAGTTGGTGGGACAATGACTGGAGAGTTGGTGGGACAATGACCGGACAGTAGGTGGGACAATTCCATTGAGAGTTGGTGGGACAATGACCGGACAGTTGGTGGGACAATGACCGGAGAGTTGGTGGGATAATGACTGGAGAGTTGGTGGGACAATGACTGGAGAGTTGGTGGGACAATGACCAGACAGTTGGTGGGACAATGACCGGACAGTTGGTGGGACAATGACTGGAGAGTTAGTGGGACAATGACTGGAGAGTTGGTGGGACAATGACTGGAGAGTTGGTGGGACAATGACTGGGGAGTTGGTGGGACAATGACTGGGGAGTTGGTGGGACAATGACTGGACAGTTGGTGGGACAATGACTGGAGAGTTGGTGGGACAATGACTGGATTGTTGGAGGGACACCGAAGAGTTAGACAACTAACAACGACTACGCGACAGGACATCAGACAGGGGACAGGACATCAGACAGGGGACAGGCCATCAAACAGGGGACAGAACATCAGATAAGGGACAGGACAACAGGCAGGGGACAGGATATCAGACAGGGGACAGAACATCAGACAGGGGATAGGACATCAAACAGGGGACAACCAACATCCATCAAACAACGAACATTCAAGAGATGCAGGACAATAGACGACAAACAATGATAACACCAGCAATAGACAACAAACAATGAAATACCAACAATAGACAACAACCAACAAACAGCACATAACGCACACAGTTGAGACAGAAAACAATAGATAAGGAACGCACAATAGGTAGAGAAAGCAAACACATAACCAGTTAAGGATACATAGTAGGTAGAGGACACCCAACAGATAACCTATAAATAACACACAATAGGTAGAGGACAATCAACAGATAACCTATTAAGGACACACAATAGGAGGACAATCAACAAATAACTTATTAAGGACACACAATAGGAGGACAATCAACAGATAGCCAACTAAAGACACATAAAAGGTAGAGGACAACCGACAGATAACCAATTAAGGACACACAAGAGTAGAAGACAACGAAGAGGGAACCAATAACAGATAAACAAGCGGTCCCAGACACACACATCTCCCTGTGTGAGAACCACTGCAACAATAGCGACACCCAGATAGAAACAACCATGTAGTCAGGTTAAGACACTTCCATGGAAGTTCAAACTTTGGACGCGAAAGTTCGTGGTGTAACCTCGGGCTGTCAATGAATGACAAACTGCTAATGTAAACAAGTAGATAAAGGTGTCTGAACGATGTCTGAATGACACAGAGCTACCCGATTGAGACAGGCTGGGCTGAGTTGAGACGACAGTAGTGGCGCTGCACTTTTGTGTAATCTTGTTGGCGTTTTTGTATGTCAGTTGTTCTTATCTGACTTGTCACATAGGTACCCTGTTTGCTGATGGGTCCCTCCCACTGTTCGACGATAGTTCAACATGACCGAATACCCGACTCTTCTCGTGTTATCTTATTTCATAATTTGTGTCATTATCTTCTTCATCTATTGATGTTACACACATCCAATACTACTACTACTACTACTACTACTACTACTACTACTACTACTGCTGCTGCTGCTGTTACTGTTGCTGCTGTCTCTGCTACAGCTATTACTATTACTAATACTATTGCTAATACCACTACTACTATTCTTCTTCTTCTTCTTCTTCTTCTTCTTCTTCTTCTTCTTCTTCTTCTGCTGCTGCTGGTGATGCTTCTTCTTCTTCTTCTTCTTCTGTTCTTCTTCTTCTTCTTCCTCTTCTTCTTCTTCTTCTTCTTCTTCTTCTTCTTCTTCTTCTTCTTCATGCCCTATTGACACACAGATGTGTGCCTATGTGTGCTCATCATGCTTGTAGCATCCCTTCCTGGCCCTATCAGGCTGTAGACGAAAATGATACATTACAGCCTGGAATACTTGATATAAACACACATACACATGCACACAAGCCCACACATACACTCACACACACACAGATGTTCACATTCACAAACTGTAGAGGAAAATAGCATATTGCAAGCTTGCATACTTGACATAAACGCACATACATGGACATAAACACACTACACACTCTCACTCATACACCACACCTAGACAACCCCCACAATGCTCACAATTCCTCTACCAAACTACTTTCAACGATAAAATAAAGGACCATTGCACTAGCCTGCAGGCGTGCGGGTCTACGGTTCCAGCCCCACACTTGTATATACTAACAGACACTTGATGAGTCTCGCGACCAGTATCCCAGCGGCCGCCTCTGCTCCTGTCACTCATGGCAGGCTGGGCGGAGATGGGAGACCAGATCAAGGTTAAACAACTGTCTCCATGGGACTTCGAACACGGACCCACGGATCAGCAGGCAAGTATTCTAGCCATGGGCCTGCCGCGACTCGCCTGCACTAGGGTGCAAACTCAAAGACCATCTTGTGACCTTGTATATATGAGGACATGGGATCTGCAGCCTTGGCCTTGCCGGTGATAACAACATGCATTAGGTAAACAAGGGGTGCAGGCTGAGCCAGGGGTATCTTTGTGCTTTGTCTGCAGATTCGGGAGTCTGGCCAACCCCCAGGAGGTCGACCTGGTGCAGCCGTACCAGACGGGATCGCGTCGCAGTTTTGTTTTCACAGATAAGATACCGAAATGGCGACGTCTGTCTGGCGGTGCAGACACACGGGGCGAAGGTTGAGTGCTGGAAGGTGTGGGTTTAAGACAAACTAGATGACATATCTGGCGGTGCAGACAGGCCGGTCGAAGGTTGGGTGCTGGAAGTTGTGGGTTTATGTCCCGTCCAGGCCAGCTAGATCAAACATCTGGCGGTGCACGAGTACTTAACATGCAGGTTCACATTGATCACCATCATGTGCCACACCGACAAAGTGGGCGGTCTGTGTTTTTATCTTGACCATTCTATGTGGTAGGACTTCTATGTGTTTATCCTTGCCGCCTTCTTGCTCTTTTATGATCAGTTTTGCCATTTGTCACTAAGTGTTCTGGTTTATTACTCTTCATAAGGTGTCCACAAACATTTTGTCAGTCTACGTCTCAATTTTCTAATAAAATTGCGTTTTTCATTTGCTTCCGGGACTGAATCAGTGTTTCTGACAAAATCACTTGGCTCCACGTCACAATCCACCCACAGACACGACGTCACAATCCACCACAGACATGACGTCACATGCCACCCAAAGACATGACGTCACATGCCACCCAAAGACATGACGTCACATGCCACCCACAGACATGACATCACATTCCACCCACAGACATGACATCACATTCCACCCACAGACATGACATCACATTCCACCCACAGACATGACGTCACATTCCACCCACAGACATGACGTCACATTCCGCCCACAGGCATGACATCGCATTCCACCCACAGGCATGACATCACATTGCACCCACAGACATGACATCACATTCCACCCACAGACATGACATCACATTCCATCCACAGACATGACATCACATTCCACCCACAGACATGACATCGCATTCCACCCACAGGCATGACATCACATTCCACCCACAGGCATGACATCACATTCCACCCACAGGCATGACATCACATTCCACCCACAGGCATGACATCACATTCCACCCACAGGCATGACATCACATTCCACCCACAGACATGACATCACATTCCACCCACAGACATGACATCACATTCCACCCACAGACATGACGTCACATTCCACCCACAGGCATGACATCACATTCCACCCACAGGCATGACATCACATTCCACCCACAGGCATGACATCACATTCCACCCACAGACATGACATCACATTCCACCCACAGACATGACATCACATTCCACCCACAGACATGACATCACATTCCACCCACAGACATGACATCACATTCCACCCACAGACATGACATCACATTCCACCCACAGACATGACATCACATTCCACCCACAGACATGACGTCACATTCCACCCACAGACATGACATCACATTCCACCCACAGACATGACATCACATTCCACCCACAGACATGACATCACATTCCACCCACAGACATGACATCACATTCCACCCACAGACATGACGTCACATTCCACCCACAGACATGACATCACATTCCACCCACAGACATGACATCACATTCCCCCACAGACATGACATCACATTCCACCCACAGACATGACATCACATTCCACCCACAGACATGACATCACATTCCACCCACAGACATGACATGACATCACATTCCACACCACAGACATGACATCACATTCCACCCACAGACATGACCATCACATTTCCACCCACAGACATGACATCACAGTATTCCACCCACAGACATGACATCACATTCCACCCACAGACATGACATACATTCCACCCCACAGGACATGACATCACATTCCGACCCACAGACATGACATCACATTCCACCCACAGACATGACATCACATTCCACCCACAGACACGACATCACATGCCACCCTGCCATGAGTCTGGTTAAGTCAAGTCTGGTTGAGTAAATTACTGTGAAACGATAGGATAAATTGTCATGGGCGATCAGAGGAAAAGAATACACCGGGGGAGCGGGTATTCGTAAGGGCCAATAGAATTGCAAGGATTAGGTCACGTGATGAGAAGGGTCGAGAAGGGCAACGGACAAAGGGGGTCAGTCGGAGTTGGGACGCCATCACGGACAGATCACGAAAGCAGAGAATTGTGTCGGCTGAGAACTGAATATCCCCTGTGGCGATGAAACGCCGAGAGTCATCGACGGCAAGTAACTGAGTGTACGCTAGATATTTCAAGCGTGTACCGATGGCTGAGAACAGCGTTGCCGCGACCAGGCGGGTGGACATGTTACAGCACGGAGTCGAGTGGTGTGCCGTGGGCAGAGGGTGCCGGCCTGTGAATGTAGGCGCCATGCGACCATGTGTAACAGGACTGTAAGTAGGGTAGAAGAGTATATGTGTAGACCATTGTAGTTGATTAGATAGCCTGGATAGCAGGACGTACTACAATCGGTGTGTAAACAAATGTCGTGGATGTACATGTAACCGTGAATATCCCAGTGGTTGTGTCGCATAGAAACAATACATGATGCCATTCTATCACTCGGTGGTGACGAGTTATGTTCACGGTGTGTCAGTGTGTAATTCCTAAAGAGTGTCAACGTAGCCGCATCTCAATACCCCTAGTTACGTCAGAAAGGGCTCGTTGGCAACTTGGGGGCATTCGTCCTTCAAAAGAACTCGGTAAAATTGAGGCAATGGGTATCATGATAGTAAACAAGAGGTATTATCAGCTACAGACTTTTCAATAAACCATAAACAGTTAAGGCTATGTACACCAACAAGATAATAGTACAAGCGCATTAATTATAGATAACAGAAAACCATGGCTAGGTGTTGAACATAGGACGGTTGAGCTTATGTACAAGAAAGTAACTCGCAGTGAGCGAGATTCAACAGCTCAGGAAAGTAATCGGTTGTATTAAACAACATTGAAAAGCATAAGTAAGGATATGGGGCAACTTGATTCATGTGATGGTTTCAAAGTGAGGTATCATCATAAAAGTTAACATTCATATTGCAAAGTACAATGGATCAGTCAGCCGCCAATTCTGCGAAAGCTAAGAAGATGAGGAGCAGCAATACAAACAACGGAACATACGTCGATACTCAACGCTACTATTTCTGATTAACTTGGCGTTGTGCATGAGCGACAACACTTTAATATTAGGAAATCCCGGAAAATAGAAATACAGAAACATTATGGCATCTTGCCACAAGAATAACAGTGTGAAGCCGTATTCGGGGGGCTGCATGCATTAGAATGCCGGCATAGACTAATTATGTCAAAACTAGTATCTGTTCCAGAAATGTGTTCCAGGACAGTGAGTAGTACACTATGAGGTATCTACACCATTGATGTGGAGCTGCACCTGACGACCAAGTTTATCCTTGTCGACCTGTGAGTGAAACGGGGACGACCACGCTGATTTGGATCAAGCCCGGAAGCAAGCGGAAGTGAACTGAGTATCGGGATCAAGCCACTGGAAACATCATCGCTGGATATATACAGGGCAAGTTAATTCTAATTAATTTTCTATGTGTACTGCTCAATTACAGAGAGCTACCAGGCACCTTTGTATGATATGGTGTGATCAGCCTGACGAATTAGATTGTTCTCCCACAGGGATGATGTTAGTTAGAGAACCTCTTTGTTCCAGGTTACAGGTTAACAAAACAAGATCAGCAGCAACACTGACTGCGTGTACAGATAGTAATAGATATACCACTCAGTAGATACATCATATAACCATGCCAACATGGTCGGATTTCATAGATTTAGGTGTGAGATGTGGGCTAACAGCGACAGAGCTTAAGACAGAACTTCAGAAACGGAATGATAACCAAGGTAAAGACCAGCAGAACAGACCCAAGAGTAGAGATCACCGAACAGATTTCATAACTTTAGGTGGGAAATGTGGGTTGACAGTGAAAGAGCTTAGTACAGATCTTCAGAAACGTAATGATAACCAAGGTAAAGACCAACAGAATAGACCCAAGAGTAGAGATCACCAAACTACTCAATATAGACCGGCCCTACAGAGATCAGCTAAGGTAGCTCGATCAAAGCGAGTAAGTGGATGTAAATATTGTGGGCGCCAACATGGGGCTGTTGATATAGGAAATAGAAACCCTAAGTACGACTCGTACATCAGAAACTGTCCTTCTAATAGAGTCGAGAGGTACGCAGACTACGTAAACAGTCGAAAATGTTGGGTCTGTAACAGTCTGGGCCACGTAGCCAGAGAGTGTAGACTGAGACGACTGACTAAAGAAGAACATGACCAAAAGACAAATGTAGGGGACATAGCAACAGACGTGAATAAGAGACAAGAGTTCAGTAACCCCACGTGTAGGCACACAGTGCCTACAAGAGAGGCGAATGCGACCAACATTCACAATGGGTCTTTGAAAGTCCACAAAGCACTCGTGAACGGAAAGATGACAACCTGCGTTAGAGATACTGGGGCGTCTATAGTAGGTGTGGATCGGAGTCTGGTACTGAACAGTGAATACACGGGAGATAGTGTGACATGCCGTACCTTCGGCAGCACAAAGGAAAAGTATGCTATAGCATGAGTTCATATATCCTGCCCATACTATGAAGGGAGAATACGAGTGGCGGTATTACCAAACCCATGTGCAGGCCTTATGATAGGTAACATACCGGGGGCAAAAGATTGTACGGAAGAGGAAGCCCGGACATGGGATTATAGTAAGGCATATGGCAATGCGATTACCAGACAGCAGGCTAAGAAAGATAAAGAAGAAGATAACATGGCCATACCTCGGGCTGAACAAACAGACAATGGACTGGTCCCAGACATCCAAACCGACGACTTTGCAAAACAACAAAGAGATGACAAGACACTGCGAACATGTTTTCAGCAGGCAAACCGCCCACCTAAACAATCTAAAGAGAGTAAGTGGTCATTCGTAATTGATAAGAACATCCTCACGAGAGAGTATAGCAAAGGGGCAACGCTTCTCACACAAACCGTGCTGCCGTTACATCATCGCAGCAACGCGCTAAAATTAGCGCACGACTCCCCATTTGCAGGCCATATGGGGATGGCCAGGACGAGACAGAGATTATTATCTCAGTTCTACTGGCCAGGCTATTGTAAGGATGTCAGAAGCTATGTCCGTTCATGTGAACTGTGCCAGCGAACTTCACAAAAAGAAAGGCATCCAAAGGTTAAAATCCAGGAGACGGACTTGGCTTCTACACCATTCGAAAAGATAGCTGTCGACATTGTGGGACCCCTCAATACGACAACGGACCGAGGGAATAGGTACATCCTAACGATGATTGACCTATGCACACGATGGCCAGAAGCTGTTCCCCTGAAATCCATATCATCTAGATCCATCATAGAAGCATTCCTCCTTATATTCAGCAGAATAGGATTCCCATCATGCATCCTATCAGATAGGGGTACCCAGTTCATCTCAGAAGCCACACAGTGCATAATGAAGTTATTGGGGATAAAGCAATCATTCAGCTCCCCATACCATCCGATGACCAACGGAGTAAATGAGAACTTTAATGGGGTACTAAAACGTACTCTAGCCAAAGTCACGGCGGAACGCCCAAAAGACTGGGATGTGATGCTCCCTGCAGTGCTGTTCGCATACCGAGAGGTACCACAAGCGAGCACAGGATTCTCCCCATTCGAGTTAGTATACGGGGCAAACCCAAGGGGTCCATTGCTACTGTGGAATGAGCTGCTCACAGGCAAAATACATGACTCCCTGAAAAGGGAGGCATACGACATGGTGATAAGCCTAAGGCAGAAAGTAGTCACGGCATGTCAAGTAGCAAGAGAGGCACTGCAGATCGCTGGACAGAAATATAGACAGTATGACAACCGGAAGGTCAAGACATTAGTCTTGAAAGAAGAAGATAAAGTCTTGTTGCTCCTCCCAGACCCCAGAGACTCCCTCATTGTATCATGGCAGGGACCATTCCAAGTATTGCAGAGAATTAGTGATGTAGATTATCAGGTGCAGGTGGGCAATAAGAAAAAGATCTACCACATCAATATGCTGAAACCGTTCGTAGACAGAAAGACGGACGAGACAGTAACAGTAGAAGAAGGTGAAAGTCTTAGACCTGCCTCTGGATGCGGGGTCATTAATGAACAGCAAAACGACGCGGTGGGGGATGAAATTCCAACACCTGACGTTAGAGACGATGACAGCTGGAGAGGAATACAGCTAAACCCGGAATTAGGAAAACAAGACAAAGCCAAACTGGAAAGGTCTATTGTTAAATTTAGACACATATTTTCCAACAAACCTGGAAGCACTGATCTCATAACTCATAAAATCACCCTATTATCTAATGTGCCAGTAAGGGTGAAACCGTATCCTATTCCGGTCCACTTCCTTGAGAAAATAACATCTGAAATATCTGACCTTGACCAGTGTGGTATCATTAGGAAATCCACTTCAAATTACTGCTCACCTTTGGTCATAGTCAAGAAAAAAGATAACACCCTGAGGATATGCGTTGACTATAGAAAGATCAACGCATTAATCCTCTTAGATGCGGAACCCATGCCAAACATCGACGATCTCATAGACGACATGGCCAAATCACAAATTTTCTCCAAAATCGATTTAACCAAGGGATACTGGCAAATCCCTATAGAAGAAAAGTCCATGCATATCACGGCTTTCGCTACGCCGTTAGGCCTTATGAATGGGCCTATTTGCCTTTTGGTCTACTGAACGCACCAAGCACATTCATGCGAATGATGCGCAGGCTACTGCAATGCATTGGAAATGTAGCCACGTATATGGACGATATATGCATCCATACTACGAATATAGATAAACACACCGAGGTCATGGAGCAGGTATTTCAGAGAATACAAGACCATGGGCTGAAAGCTAAGCCCAGTAAGGTCGAGATAGGGTATTTGGAAGTGCAGTTCCTTGGACATAGAATCTCCAACGGGTTTAGGAAAACCGACCCGACTGTGGTTACAAAGATTTTGCAAATTGAAGCTCCCACCACCAAGAAAGAGGTTAGGAGCGTTTTAGGGCTTATTAATTATTATCAGAAGTTCATACCGAACTTCGCCGATATGACTGCAAATTTCTCCGAACTACTGAAGAAAGATCAACCGACAAAGGTAAACTGGACAGACAAACACAGCAGACTATTGGAGGAAATTAAGACACTCTTCAGTAGACAACCTATCTTAAAACTGCCAGATATCTCAAAAGACTTCATTCTTCAAACTGATGCGAGCTCCTATGCAATCTCTGCTATCCTGCTACAGTACCATCATGGAAGATTACACCCCATACTCTACTATAGTAGGAAACTTACAGACACCCAAAAGAACTATTCCATCACGGAACTGGAAGCCTTAGCGCTAGTTGAAAGTGTTAAGAAATTCTCCAAATA
The DNA here is from genome assembly GCA_014155875.1 of Cepaea nemoralis. Taxonomy (NCBI): domain Eukaryota; kingdom Metazoa; phylum Mollusca; class Gastropoda; order Stylommatophora; family Helicidae; genus Cepaea; species Cepaea nemoralis. Next base: position 13,467 of record JACEFZ010019103.1, read on the forward strand.
TTTGTTGGGGAAAAAGTTCATTGTATTGTCTGACAATAAACCATTAAAGGTATTCAAAGAGGGCCATCCAAAAAAACTCTCGGATACACAGGTGGTCCTTACTTCTGCAGGACTATGACTTTGATATTTGCCACATACCAGGCAAAGATAACAACCTTGCAGATGTACTGAGTAGACTATAGAAAGACATTAGAAATACATGAACGAATTGACATGTAATTACTGTGATAGAATGTAAGTATAGATATGTATATTGTAGGTACTGTACAGATTGCATAAAGGTTAGATATATGATTGCAGTAATATAATATACAATGCAAATGTGTAAATATGTAAATGTGCATATGGATGTATGGATATATATACACCCAAGGCTGTTACTAATTTCAGATAGTTAAGAGGTGTAAATGACTGAGCAGAAGAGATAGTGTCGAAGGTACCTCAAAGATGTTACCTCACTAGCTGACTGAAGAGGCTGAGACAGACAGACGCAAGTGAAGATTGAGAATCTGATTGGTAGAAGATACAGTCAGCGAAGACAGATACCAGCCAGAACCAACCAAGGGAGTAATAGTTAATAACATTCACTACCATGCAATAAACAAAACTCATAATACATATAGAGATAAATAATATCATTTTAATGGCTTATAAGTACATACATAAACATCAATACATTCTTATGATCATAATCATCATGCCATGTATATTCATAAACAGTATGCATGTAATTGTAACATTATTGATTGTACTAGTACCTGATGGTAACACAGGACAGGTAAGATGAGAGGTTGGTAGAAGCGACATCTGCGAAAGCAGGAAGGTTGACAGTGGGTCTAAAACCACGATACATCACAGAGGACTCCCATAACATAAAAGAAAAAGAAGAAGAACTTAACTGAGACACTACTACTAGTAAAACATATTGATGGCACAAAGATGATAATGATGTGCGAGTGAAAGTTATAAGAGTGCTTGCAATATTACATGTGAGTTTAATTTTATGTACTATTCAGGTTTTATGACAATATTGTATATTGGAGAGACATGTACAATTGGTAGGAGAAACTTATGTGATTGTGGTAACGTGGACATAACATAAGAATAGGTTGAGTGACAGTGAAGTGAGAGAAAGGGGACGAGAAGACTGAGAGTAGGAACTTGTGCGAATGAGAATCAATTTGAACACAACCTGGATACGTGCACAACAGTATACAGGCAGCGTACAGGCATAGATGAGCATTTGAAGTTCTAGTATGCGGGTTGTGAGACAGAGTACATAATAAAAAATTAAACACTATTGTTAAAGAGAGAGAGAGAGAGAGAGAGAGAGAGAGAGAGAGAGAGAGAGAGAGAGAGAGAGAGAGAGAGAGAGAGAGAGAAACGATTAAAGGATGAAGAGAGGGAATGAGAGAGAGAGAGAGAACAGAGTGCAAGTGAAATTGAAGGAAAGGATACAAGGATAGTGTAGTAGGATTATTAGTAGTACCATTGATAATAGTACCAAGTGGTAGTACTGTGTACATATAAGATTTCATCATGTAGCACTTCGGCATGGCAGTAGATATATATAAAGGTATATAAGGGTCATGGTATTAGGAACACTACAAGGAAAAAGTTGGTAGTAAGAACACCAGGGATAAACATAAGGCAAATGAAGGGAATAGATAGCCATAGAGCACAAGTAACTAATGGCAGCCGACCACGCACACACGTTGACAAGACAAATACAAGAGTCATAGGTACCCGCACCAAAGAGATCCACAGTCGTAGCATAGACTACTCAGGAGCAAGATAGAGCTTAAATAAAATATGGGTGAAATTGATATGTCTGCAATACACACGTTCCTGCACCCAGGGCTTAAGGGCTGGGGAGGGTGTCAGTTGCTTATACCGAGGTATAAATGAGGAACCTTATGGGAATGTCCGGGGTGGGACATTGGGACTCATAGTAGGTTGGTCCTCAACTTGCCGAACACAAAGGGGGTTGAGGCCACACGAGGTCTATTTGGGAATAGACGGATATTCGTGTCCGACATTATAATTTGTGTGAAGGTATAGCAGGATATCAACGTAACAGAGGGAAGTTAAAGGTATCTGAGAAGCAAGCTCTAAGGCATGAGGCAGTAGACAGATATGTGCGACCAGTGGACAGGCATGTGCGACCAAGCTGACTCATGTCAAGTGTAGAGATAAGGAAGAACCCAAAAATGTAGAACATTTTTGAAATTGCGGGGGGCATATGCCATGAGTCTGGTTAAGTCAAGTCTGGTTGAGTAAATTACTGTGAAACGATAGGATAAATTGTCATGGGCGATCAGAGGAAAAGAATACACCGGGGGAGCGGGTATTCGTAAGGGCCAATAGAATTGCAAGGATTAGGCCACGTGATAAGAAGGGTCGAGAAGGGCCACGGACAAAGGGGGTCAGTCGGAGTTGGGACGCCATCACGGACAGATCACGAAAGCAGAGAATTGTGTCGGCTGAGAACTGAATATCCCCTGTGGCGATGAAACGCCGAGAGTCATCGACGGCAAGTAACTGAGGGTACGCTAGATATTTCAAGCGTGTACCGATGGCTGAGAACAGCGTTCCCGCGACCAGGCGGGTGGACATGTTATAGCACGGAGTCGAGTGGTGTGCCGTGGGCAGAGGGTGCCGGCCTGTGAATGTAGGCGCCATGCAACCAGGTTTAACAGGACTGTAAGTAGGGTAGAAGAGTATATGTGTAGACCATTGTAGTTGATTAGATAGCCTGGATAGCAGGACGTACTACAATCGGTGTGTAAACAAATGTCGTGGATGTACATGTAACCGTGAATATCCCAGTGGTTGTGTCGCATAGAAACAATACATGATGCCATTCTATCACTCGGTGGTGACGAGTTATGTTCACGGTGTGTCAGTGTGTAATTCCTAAAGAGTGTCAACGTAGCCGCATCTCAATACCCCTAGTTACGTCAGAAAGGGCTCGTTGGCACACCCACAGACATGACATCACATTCCACCCACAGACATGACATCACATTCCACCCACAGACATGACATCACATTCCACCCACAGACATGACATCACATTCCACCCACAGACATGACGTCACATTCCACCCACAGACATGACGTCACATTCCACCCACAGACATGACGTCACATTCCACCCACAGACATGACGTCATATTCCACCCACAGACAGGGTGTCACATTCCACCCACAGACATGACATCACATTCCACCCACAGACATGACATCACATTCCACCCACAGACATGACATCACATTCCACCCACAGACATGACATCACATTCCACCCACAGACAGGGTGTCACATTCCACCCACAGACATGACGTCACATTCCACCCACAGACATGACGTCACATTCCACCCACAGACAGGGTGTCACATTCCACTCACAGACATGACATCACATTCCACCCACAGACATGACATCACATTCCACCCACAGACATGACATCACATTCCACCAACAGACATGACATCACATTCCACCCACAGACATGACATCACATTCCACCCACAGACATGACATCACATTCCACCCACAGACAGGGTGTCACATTCCACCCACAGACATGACATCACATTCCACCCACAGACATCACGTCACATTCCACCCACATACAGGGTGTCGCATTCCACCCACAGACATGACATCACATTCCACCTACAGACAGGGTGTCACATTCCACCCACAGACATGACATCACATTCCACCCACAGACATGACATCACAATCCACCCACAGACATGACATCACATTCCACCCTCAGAAATGACATCACATTCCACCCACAGACATGACATCACATTCCACCCACAGACATGACATCACATTCCACCCACAGACATGACATCACATTCCACCCACAGACTTGACATCACATTCCACCCACAGACATGACGTCACATGCCACCCACCGACATGACGTCACATTCCACGCACAGACATGTCGCCACATTCCACCCACAGGCACGACGTCACATTCCACCCACAGACACGACGTCACATTCCACCCACAGGCACGACGTCACATGCCACCCACAGACACGACGTCACATGCCACCCAGGGGCACGAACATAAACTGTAGTGCTACAGAAAGGACAGGACACGGGTGCCAACCATACAGCAGACTTTAATCATGAAATTGGCCGCACTTGCTGGTGCTCGGCCATTTCTGGGGCGCTCACAGCCCCGCCACTTGCTGGTGCTCGGCCATTTCTGGGGCGCTCACAGCCCCGCCACTTGCTGGTGCTCGGCCATTTCTGGGGCGCTCACAGCCCCACCACTTGCTGGTGCTCGGCCATTTCTGGGGCGCTCACAGCCCCGCCACTTGCTGGTGCTCGGCCATTTCTGGGGCGCTCACAGCCCCGCCACTTGCTGGTGCTCGGCCATTTCTGGGGCGCTCACAGCCCCGCCACTTGCTGGTGCTCGGCCATTTCTTGGGCGCTCACAGCCCCGCCACTTGCTAACTCTGATTTTGAGTTAATACCGAAGTGTGATGTCGCCTACCATAACTAGCCGATCCGCCACAACGTCATCACTATTAAAAGTACATATTTCACTGTGATCCTTTCGCACCCTGTCATGAACATTGCTGAAATGAACATTACTTATATGAGCATTATTACTGATATGAAACTGGTATCTTAACCTCTTGACCATTTTGATTTCTTGTGATGTATGTGGTATCATGAATTCCTTAGTATATAGTAAGTCTAGATCAGTGTTTCCCAACCTTTTTTGTGCTATGCCCCACCTAAGCCTTTCTAAACTTCTTATCCCCCCCCCCCTCCCCCCAACATATACATTATTTTTAATATTCAAAAAATGAAATGTTCACTAAAGAAACTGGAATGATATGTTTTAGGAAGAACTCACTAGGAAATTATTGAGCAAACACAGTAAATAAATTTTCAAAACATATAATGGAGAACTGAAATTCAAGTACAAAATAATTTTAATGAAAGATTGTTCTATATTATTTTAATTATTAGTAATTATTTATTATTTAAATTTAGTGAGATCCTTGCGCTTGATGCAAGCTGCAAAGAGATTTTATGTCAGGTTCCAATTTAGTTAACTTCAGTCTCAAGTCTACCCGTTTTGTTATAACCAGCCGATTTCTTCAATTTTCCAATTGCCCCCCTTAGCAATCGAATTGCCCCCCTGTGGGGCGTGAGCCCCACGTTGGGAAACACTGATATAGATGGTGTCAGGTCTTAGTCAGATATGACTGAGCTACCGTATAACAGTAGACGATACTACCTGCTTTCTGTTAGCGCCCAACGTTGGGCGGTGCTTACCAAACCCGACACCCCACATTGCGCAAAACTGTTTCGGGCGGAAGAGCACAATTGGGAGGGCACAAGCTTTATCCTGGTGCGGGGAAATGCAACCTAAAGACACAATGTCATGGCAGGGCAGACCAGACCCTAAGTCTTGGTTGGCAGCTGGTCTAGGATCGAAGCTCCGACAGGCGACCGTTAGAGCATTCTTTGCTGATCCGGCAGCTTCTGCAGCTTGTCTTGTTCCAGATGTAGAGGTGTTACCTTTCCTCTGGAGTGAACTAGGCAGAGAGAGGGGTCATGCTGCATGGGCAACACATGGTCTCTATACTTTAGCCCATGCTTTGTGCTATGGAGAGGACGAACATTTACAGCGCGAATTGGCCTTCTCAGTCACATTCGCTACCGCCATGGGTAATAGTTATTATGCCTTTTTGAAGCACAAAATATCGTCTGTCAAGAAGGCAAGGTGCCAATGATATGACATTACTAACATGTGTACTCTTCTGTGATAACATACGTGTGCATGTGTGTGTGTGTGTGTGCGCGCGAGCGCTGTACAGCTAATGAGTCAACTATACTGTCGCATGCATGGACAAGTGTCGTGAGATGATGCAGCACACAAGATATGTGTGACTGTGACAATCCGATCGTCACATAAATTGGTCATACTTTGATGCAGTCAGAATGTAACCACTGTGATTATTTCAGCCAACTGTACAGTTCCCATTTTTCTGGCTGCTGCAGTCTCCGGGCAGTGGGCAGACGATTGAGTGTGGTTGTCAGAGATAGGTGACATCTGTGGTATTGTGACTGATCCAGCAAACTGGGCCTTCCGTTGTTCGATTGACTGTCCAGAAGCTCGTGCTAACATAGCCCTGCCGTTGTCTTGTTGCAGGTGGACAATGGTCAATTGTGGCTGGATTATTCGATACCTCTTGCCGCTGACTGCAAAAAAAAAAAAAAGGGGGGGGGGGGGGGGGGGGGTGCAGATAACCGCTAGTATAAGAACAAATAATCTTGGGACATTGTAATCATTTTCCTTGAGAACTTGAGAAAATCGCAACTGTAATCTGTGAGAACTTGACAACACCGAATGTCATGTATGAAGGGGCTTCACATTAAAACCTTAAAAGTGTGATAGAAATTATAATAACCATGCCATTGTCTTGTAACCTGTCAATATTGTTGTTAAGGATTGTCAAGCGTGTTAAGCATGTGACACCATGGTTCAGACGAACACGGTGAAGTCATAGGACAGTTTAAAAATGGCTGCCCCACTTTTGACATACACCACAGAGGAGTAGCATTCTGTTAACTCTTTTTTTTTTTTTTTACAATCGTTGAAGGAGTAAAATCTACAGAAATTCATCCCCGAATGAAGGTAAAGTATAGTGATGCATGTCTGTCAGTCCAGCAAGTGTATGAGTGGAGTAGGACGTTTCAAAAAGCGTGATTTCTGTGACAGTTTGTTCACGACCGGGTCAGGCACACCGAGTAGTGACCACAGAGTCGATTTTTCTACAGGAATCCAAGCACTTTATCCGCGCTGGAGGACTTGCATTCACCGCAGTTGGGACTATATCGTAAAGTAATATGATACATTTGTTCTTTACTTTTTCAGTACATATTCACTTTAAAAAAATACCAACAACAACAACATTTAAGGTTTTCATTTGAAGCCCCCTCGTATATGAACATTTGTGAGCCATTACTGCATTTGGTGAGAACTTTATGACACCACAAGAGCTGTCAGTGAGAACTTGATACAACTATTTGTTATGCTTCAGAAATTGATGAACCTGGCGGATGTACTTAAACTTGATGAAGCCGGTACTGCTGTGAGGTTTGGATAACACCAATAAATTTCATCTGTGACAGCTAGCTGACAGCACAGTGTCTTCCTAAACATTATACATTGAATGATTAATGTTATGTTTGTCAACATTATCCATCCTCCATCCATCATGTGCCATGCCGATTAGCACGGGCGGTCATGTTTTTCCATCTCACTCGGTAACTAGAGTCGTGGATCAGCTCCGTGTTCCTGTCTCGACCATGCCACATGGCCAAGCCATCCCGGTATTTACTTCTCATTCTTCCTCTTGGTCTCTTCCCTTCGATCTTGCCAGTTGTCACCAAGTTCTCCAAGTAATTTCTTCTCATAACATGCCCACAAAATTTTGACTCTACGTCTAATGACTCTAATCAGTTTACGATCTTCATTTGTTTCTTGAAGGACTTGTTCATTGGTCTTTCTGGCTGTCCATGGTATTCTTTGCATTTTCCTCAGAAACCACATTTCTACAGCCATCAGATGTTTTTCAGCTTGTCTGCTTATTGTCCACGCTTCACATCCATACAACAATTACAGGTTCTATGTAGCACTTCAACACTCTTTTTTTAGTTTCAGTTGATATCTTTTCATTGGTCAGTATGTTTTTCATCTTGGAAAAGGCTACCTTCGCAATGGCAATTCTTGTTCTAATCTCTTCAAGGCATCTCCCATCACATGTTATGACTGTTCCGAGATAACTTTACCGATTCACTTGTTTAAGACTATGCTCATGAACGCGTATATTACATTGTGGAATTTCCTTCTTCCTAGTGACGACCATAATCTGTGTCTTCTTACAATTCAATTCTAACCCTAATTGCCCACTGTGTGCAACAATCACACCTACTAAATGTCAAAGGTCCTATTCATTGTCTGCAATAAAGACTGTATCATCTGCATATCAAATGTCATTAATGTATCTTCTCTCAATGTTGATTCCTTCAATATCTTCTATATTTCTGAAAATATTTTCACTGTACAGGGAAAAAAGATCTGGAGACATTACACATAGATGTCTCACACCTCTTTTAATAAGCTGATATTGACCTACATCATACTTGGTGCGACTATTAATATTATCTTTCTATACATTACAGATGTGAAAAATTTTTAAAAAATTTAAAAATTAAATTTTTTTTCTTTTAAACAAAATTTTAAAAAAAAAATGAAAAGATTAATGTTATATTTT